>CM077650.1:4609469-4634469 GCA_039707465.1 Rhabdophis nuchalis
CTATCTATCTATCTATCTATCTATCTATCTATCTATCTATCTATCTATCTATCTATCTATCTATCTATCTATCTATCTATCTATCTATCTATCTATCTATCTATCTATCTATCTATCTATCTATCTATCTATCTATCTATCTATCTATCTATCTATCTATCTATCTGGCCAGCCTGCCTGCCTGCCTGCCTGCCTGCCTTCCTGCCTGCCTGCATATCTATCTATCTATCTATCTATCTATCTATCTATCTATCTATCTATCTATCTATCTATCTATCTATCTATCTATCTATCTATCTATCTATCTATCTATCTATCTATCTATCTTTCTATCTGGCCTGCCTGCCTGCCTGCCTGCAAATCTATCTATCTATCTATCTATCTATCATCTATCATCTATCTATCTATCTATCTATCTATCTATCTATCTATCTATCTATCTATCTATCTATCTATCTATCTATCTATCTATCTATCTATCTATCTATCTATCTATCTATCTATCTATCTATCTATCTATCTATCTATCTATCTATCTATCTATCTATCTATCTATCTATCTATCTATCTATCTATCTATCTATCTATCTATCTATCTATCTATCTATCTATCTATCTATCTATCTATCTATCTATCTATCTATCTATCTATCTGGCCAGCCTGCCTGCCTGCCTGCCTGCCTGCCTGCCTGCCTTCCTGCCTTCCTGCCTGCCTGCATATCTATCTATCTATCTATCTATCTATCTATCTATCTATCTATCTATCTATCTATCTATCTATCTATCTATCTATCTATCTATCTATCTATCTATCTATCTATCTATCTATCTATCTATCTATCTGGCCAGCCTGCCTGCCTGCCTGCCTGCCTGCCTGCCTTCCTGCCTGCCTGCATATCTATCTATCTATCTATCTATCTATCTATCTATCTATCTATCTATCTATCTATCTATCTATCTATCTATCTATCTATCTATCTATCTATCTATCTATCTATCTATCTATCATCTATCTATCTATCTATCTATCTATCTATCTATCTATCTATCTATCT
The DNA here is from genome assembly GCA_039707465.1 of Rhabdophis nuchalis. Classification (NCBI taxonomy): domain Eukaryota; kingdom Metazoa; phylum Chordata; class Lepidosauria; order Squamata; family Natricidae; genus Rhabdophis; species Rhabdophis nuchalis. Next base: position 4,610,525 of record CM077650.1, read on the forward strand.
ATCTATCTATCTATCTATCTATCTATCTATCTATCTATCTATCTATCTATCTATCTATCTATCTTTCTATCTGGCCAGCCTGCCTGCCTGCCTGCCTGCCTGCCTGCAAATCTATCTATCTATCTATCTATCATCTATCATCTATCTATCTATCTATCTATCTATCTATCTATCTATCTATCTATCTATCTATCTATCTATCTATCTATCTATCTATCTATCTATCTAATCTATCTATCTATCTATCTATCTATCTGGCCTGCCTGCCTGCCTGCCTGCCTGCCTGCCTGCAAATCTATCTATCTATCTATCTATCTATCTATCTATCTATCATCTATCTATCTATCTATCTATCTATCTATCTATCTATCTATCTATCTATCTATCTATCTATCTATCTATCTATCTATCTATCTATCTATCTATCTATCTATCTATCTATCTATCTATCTTTCTATCTGGCCTGCCTGCCTGCCTGCCTGCCTGCCTGCAAATCTATCTATCTATCTATCATCTATCTATCTATCTATCTATCTATCTATCTATCTATCTATCTATCTATCTATCATCTATCTATCTATCTATCTATCTATCTATCTATCTATCTATCTATCTATCTATCTATCTATCTATCTATCTATCTATCTATCTATCTATCTATCTATCTATCTATCTATCTATCTATCTATCTATCTATCTTTCTATCTGGCCTGCCTGCCTGCCTGCCTGCCTGCCTGCAAATCTATCTATCTATCTATCTATCATCTATCTATCTATCTATCTATCTATCTGTCTGTCTGTCTGTCTGTCTGTCTGTCTGTCTGTCTGTCTGTCTGTCTGTCTGTCTGTCTGTCTGTCTGTCTGTCTGTCTGTCTGTCTGTCTGTCTGTCTTTCCGTCCATCCGTACGTCTCTATCTATCTATCTATCTATCTATCTATCTATCTATCTATCTATCTATCTATCTATCTATCTATCTATCTATCTATCTATCTATCTATCTATCTATCTATCTATCTATCTATCTATCTATCTATCTATCTATCTATCTATCTATCTATCTATCTATCTATCTATCTATCTGGCCAGCCTGCCTGCCTGCCTGCCTGCCTTCCTGCCTTCCTGCCTGCCTGCATATCTATCTATCTATCTATCTATCTATCTATCTATCTATCTATCTATCTATCTATCTATCTATCTATCTATCTATCTATCTATCTATCTATCTATCTATCTATCTATCTATCTATCTATCTATCTATCTATCTATCTATCTATCTATCTATCTATCTATCTGGCCAGCCTGCCTGCCTGCCTGCCTGCCTGCCTTCCTGCCTTCCTGCCTGCCTGCATATCTATCTATCTATCTATCTATCTATCTATCTATCTATCTATCTATCTATCTATCTATCTATCTATCTATCTATCTATCTATCTATCTATCTATCTATCTATCTATCTATCTATCTATCTAATCTATCTATCTATCTATCTATCTATCTATCTATCTATCTATCTATCTGGCCTGCCTGCCTGCCTGCCTGCCTGCCTGCCTGCAAATCTATCTATCTATCTATCTATCTATCTATCTATCTATCTATCTATCTATCTATCTATCTATCTATCTATCTATCTATCTATCTATCTATCTATCTATCTATCTATCTATCTATCTATCTATCTATCTATCTATCTATCTATCTATCTATCTAATCTATCTATCTATCTATCTATCTATCTATCTATCTATCTATCTATCTGGCCTGCCTGCCTGCCTGCCTGCCTGCCTGCCTGCAAATCTATCTATCTATCTATCTATCTATCATCTATCTATCTATCTATCTATCTATCTATCTATCTATCTATCTATCTATCTATCTATCTATCTATCTATCTATCTATCTATCTATCTATCTATCTATCTATCTATCTATCTATCTATCTATCTATCTATCTATCTATCTATCTATCTATCTATCTATCTATCTATCTATCTATCTATCTATCTGGCCTGCCTACCTGCCTGCCTGCCTGCCTGCAAATCTATCTATCTATCTATCTATCTATCTATCTATCTATCTATCTATCTATCTATCTATCTATCTATCTATCTATCTATCATCTATCTATCTATCTATCTATCTATCTATCTATCTATCTATCTATCTATCTATCTATCTATCTATCTATCTATCTATCTATCTATCTATCTATCTATCTATCTATCTATCTATCTATCTGGCCAGCCTGCCTGCCTGCCTGCCTGCCTGCCTTCCTGCCTGCCTGCATATCTATCTATCTATCTATCTATCTATCTATCTATCTATCTATCTATCTATCTATCTATCTATCTATCTATCTATCTATCTATCTATCTATCTATCTATCTATCTATCTATCTATCTATCTATCTATCTATCTATCTATCTATCTATCTTTCTATCTGGCCTGCCTGCCTGCCTGCCTGCCTGCAAATCTATCTATCTATCTATCTATCTATCTATCTATCTATCTATCTATCTATCTATCTATCTATCTATCTATCTATCTATCTATCTATCTATCTATCTATCTATCTATCTATCTATCTATCTATCTATCTATCTATCTATCTATCTATCTATCTATCTATCTATCTATCTATCTATCTATCTATCTATCTATCTATCTATCTATCTATCTATCTATCTATCTATCTATCTATCTATCTATCTATCTATCTATCTATCTATCTATCTATCTATCTATCTATCTATCTATCTATCTATCTATCTATCTATCTATCTATCTATCTATCTATCTATCTATCTATCTATCTATCTATCTATCTATCTATCTATCTATCTATCTATCTATCTATCTATCTATCTATCTATCTATCTATCTATCTATCTATCTATCTATCTATCTATCTATCTATCTATCTATCTATCTATCTATCTATCTATCTATCTATCTATCTATCTATCTATCTATCTATCTATCTATCTATCTATCTATCTATCTATCTATCTATCTATCTATCTATCTATCTATCTATCTATCTATCTATCTATCTATCTATCTATCTATCTATCTATCTATCTATCTATCTATCTATCTATCTATCTATCTATCTATCTATCTATCTATCTATCTATCTATCTATCTATCTATCTATCTATCTATCTATCTATCTATCTATCTATCTATCTATCTATCTATCTATCTATCTATCTATCTATCTATCTATCTATCTATCTATCTATCTATCTATCTATCTATCTATCTATCTATCTATCTATCTATCTATCTATCTATCTATCTATCTATCTATCTATCTATCTATCTATCTATCTATCTATCTATCTATCTATCTATCTATCTATCTATCTATCTATCTATCTATCTATCTATCTATCTATCTATCTATCTATCTATCTATCTATCTATCTATCTATCTATCTGGCCAGCCTGCCTGCCTGCCTGCCTGCCTGCCTGCCTTCCTGCCTGCCTGCATATCTATCTATCTATCTATCTATCTATCTATCTATCTATCTATCTATCTATCTATCTATCTATCTATCTATCTATCTATCTATCTATCTATCTATCTATCTATCTATCTATCTATCTATCTTTCTATCTGGCCTGCCTGCCTGCCTGCCTGCCTGCCTGCAAATCTATCTATCTATCTATCTATCTATCATCTATCATCTATCTATCTATCTATCTATCTATCTATCTATCTATCTATCTATCTATCTATCTATCTATCTATCTATCTATCTATCTATCTATCTATCTATCTATCTATCTATCTATCTATCTATCTATCTATCTATCTATCTATCTATCTATCTATCTAGCCAGCCTGCCTGCCTGCCTGCCTGCCTGCCTGCCTGCCTTCCTGCCTTCCTGCCTGCCTGCATATCTATCTATCTATCTATCTATCTATCTATCTATCTATCTATCTATCTATCTATCTATCTATCTATCTATCTATCTATCTATCTATCTATCTATCTATCTATCTATCTATCTATCTATCTATCTATCTATCTATCTGGCCAGCCTGCCTGCCTGCCTGCCTGCCTGCCTGCCTTCCTGCCTGCCTGCATATCTATCTATCTATCTATCTATCTATCTATCTATCTATCTATCTATCTATCTATCTATCTATCTATCTATCTATCTATCTATCTATCTATCATCTATCTATCTATCTATCTATCTATCTATCTATCTATCTATCTATCTATCTATCTATCTATCTATCTATCTATCTATCTATCTATCTATCTATCTATCTATCTATCTATCTTTCTATCTGGCCAGCCTGCCTGCCTGCCTGCCTGCCTGCCTGCAAATCTATCTATCTATCTATCTATCTATCATCTATCTATCTATCTATCTATCTATCTATCTATCTATCTATCTATCTATCTATCTATCTATCTATCTATCTATCTATCTATCTAATCTATCTATCTATCTATCTATCTATCTGGCCTGCCTGCCTGCCTGCCTGCCTGCCTGCCTGCAAATCTATCTATCTATCTATCTATCTATCTATCTATCATCTATCTATCTATCTATCTATCTATCTATCTATCTATCTATCTATCTATCTATCTATCTATCTATCTATCTATCTATCTATCTATCTATCTATCTATCTATCTATCTATCTATCTATCTATCTATCTTTCTATCTGGCCTGCCTGCCTGCCTGCCTGCCTGCCTGCAAATCTATCTATCTATCTATCATCTATCTATCTATCTATCTATCTATCTATCTATCTATCTATCTATCTATCTATCTATCTATCTATCTATCTATCTATCATCTATCTATCTATCTATCTATCTATCTATCTATCTATCTATCTATCTATCTATCTATCTATCTATCTATCTATCTATCTATCTATCTATCTATCTATCTATCTATCTATCTTTCTATCTGGCCTGCCTGCCTGCCTGCCTGCCTGCCTGCAAATCTATCTATCTATCTATCATCTATCTATCTATCTATCTATCTATCTATCTGTCTGTCTGTCTGTCTGTCTGTCTGTCTGTCTGTCTGTCTGTCTGTCTGTCTGTCTGTCTGTCTGTCTGTCTGTCTGTCTGTCTGTCTTTCCGTCCATCCGTACGTCTCTATCTATCTATCTATCTATCTATCTATCTATCTATCTATCTATCTATCTATCTATCTATCTATCTATCTATCTATCTATCTATCTATCTATCTATCTATCTATCTATCTATCTATCTATCTATCTATCTATCTATCTATCTATCTATCTATCTATCTATCTATCTGGCCAGCCTGCCTGCCTGCCTGCCTGCCTTCCTGCCTTCCTGCCTGCCTGCATATCTATCTATCTATCTATCTATCTATCTATCTATCTATCTATCTATCTATCTATCTATCTATCTATCTATCTATCTATCTATCTATCTATCTATCTATCTATCTATCTATCTATCTATCTATCTATCTATCTATCTATCTATCTATCTATCTATCTATCTATCTATCTATCTTTCTATCTGGCCAGCCTGCCTGCCTGCCTGCCTGCCTGCCTGCAAATCTATCTATCTATCTATCTATCATCTATCTATCTATCTATCTATCTATCTATCTATCTATCTATCTATCTATCTATCTATCTATCTATCTAATCTATCTATCTATCTATCTATCTATCTGGCCTGCCTGCCTGCCTGCCTGCCTGCCTGCCTGCAAATCTATCTATCTATCTATCTATCTATCTATCTATCTATCATCTATCTATCTATCTATCTATCTATCTATCTATCTATCTATCTATCTATCTATCTATCTATCTATCTATCTATCTATCTATCTATCTATCTATCTATCTATCTATCTATCTATCTATCTATCTATCTATCTTTCTATCTGGCCTGCCTGCCTGCCTGCCTGCCTGCCTGCAAATCTATCTATCTATCTATCATCTATCTATCTATCTATCTATCTATCTATCTATCTATCTATCTATCTATCTATCTATCTATCTATCTATCTATCTATCATCTATCTATCTATCTATCTATCTATCTATCTATCTATCTATCTATCTATCTATCTATCTATCTATCTATCTATCTATCTATCTATCTATCTATCTATCTTTCTATCTGGCCTGCCTGCCTGCCTGCCTGCCTGCCTGCAAATCTATCTATCTATCTATCTATCATCTATCTATCTATCTATCTATCTATCTATCTATCTATCTATCTGTCTGTCTGTCTGTCTGTCTGTCTGTCTGTCTGTCTGTCTGTCTGTCTGTCTGTCTGTCTGTCTGTCTGTCTGTCTGTCTGTCTGTCTGTCTGTCTGTCTGTCTGTCTTTCCGTCCATCCGTACGTCTCTATCTATCTATCTATCTATCTATCTATCTATCTATCTATCTATCTATCTATCTATCTATCTATCTATCTATCTATCTATCTATCTATCTATCTATCTATCTATCTATCTATCTATCTATCTATCTATCTATCTATCTATCTATCTATCTATCTGGCCAGCCTGCCTGCCTGCCTGCCTGCCTTCCTGCCTTCCTGCCTGCCTGCATATCTATCTATCTATCTATCTATCTATCTATCTATCTATCTATCTATCTATCTATCTATCTATCTATCTATCTATCTATCTATCTATCTATCTATCTATCTATCTATCTATCTATCTATCTATCTATCTATCTATCTATCTATCTATCTATCTATCTATCTATCTATCTATCTATCTATCTATCTATCTATCTATCTATCTATCTATCTATCTATCTATCTATCTATCTATCTATCTATCTATCTATCTATCTATCTATCTATCTATCTATCTATCTGGCCAGCCTGCCTGCCTGCCTGCCTGCCTGCCTTCCTGCCTTCCTGCCTGCCTGCATATCTATCTATCTATCTATCTATCTATCTATCTATCTATCTATCTATCTATCTATCTATCTATCTATCTATCTATCTATCTATCTATCTATCTAATCTATCTATCTATCTATCTATCTATCTATCTATCTATCTATCTATCTGGCCTGCCTGCCTGCCTGCCTGCCTGCCTGCCTGCAAATCTATCTATCTATCTATCTATCTATCTATCTATCTATCTATCTATCTATCTATCTATCTATCTATCTATCTTTCTATCTGGCCAGCCTGCCTGCCTGCCTGCCTGCCTGCCTGCAAATCTATCTATCTATCTATCTATCATCTATCTATCTATCTATCTATCTATCTATCTATCTATCTATCTATCTATCTATCTATCTATCTATCTATCTATCTAATCTATCTATCTATCTATCTATCTATCTGGCCTGCCTGCCTGCCTGCCTGCCTGCCTGCCTGCAAATCTATCTATCTATCTATCTATCTATCTATCTATCTATCTATCTATCTATCTATCTATCATCTATCTATCTATCTATCTATCTATCTATCTATCTATCTATCTATCTATCTATCTATCTATCTATCTATCTATCTATCTATCTATCTATCTATCTATCTTTCTATCTGGCCTGCCTGCCTGCCTGCCTGCCTGCCTGCAAATCTATCTATCTATCTATCATCTATCTATCTATCTATCTATCTATCTATCTATCTATCTATCTATCTATCTATCTATCTATCTATCTATCATCTATCTATCTATCTATCTATCTATCTATCTATCTATCTATCTATCTATCTATCTATCTATCTATCTATCTATCTATCTATCTATCTATCTATCTTTCTATCTGGCCTGCCTGCCTGCCTGCCTGCCTGCAAATCTATCTATCTATCTATCTATCATCTATCTATCTATCTATCTATCTATCTATCTATCTATCTGTCTGTCTGTCTGTCTGTCTGTCTGTCTGTCTGTCTGTCTGTCTGTCTGTCTGTCTGTCTGTCTGTCTGTCTGTCTGTCTGTCTGTCTTTCCGTCCATCCGTACGTCTCTATCTATCTATCTATCTATCTATCTATCTATCTATCTATCTATCTATCTATCTATCTATCTATCTATCTATCTATCTATCTATCTATCTATCTATCTATCTATCTATCTATCTATCTATCTATCTATCTATCTATCTATCTATCTATCTGGCCAGCCTGCCTGCCTGCCTGCCTGCCTTCCTGCCTTCCTGCCTGCCTGCATATCTATCTATCTATCTATCTATCTATCTATCTATCTATCTATCTATCTATCTATCTATCTATCTATCTATCTATCTATCTATCTATCTATCTATCTATCTATCTATCTATCTATCTATCTATCTATCTATCTATCTATCTATCTATCTATCTATCTATCTGGCCAGCCTGCCTGCCTGCCTGCCTGCCTGCCTTCCTGCCTTCCTGCCTGCCTGCATATCTATCTATCTATCTATCTATCTATCTATCTATCTATCTATCTATCTATCTATCTATCTATCTATCTATCTATCTATCTATCTATCTAATCTATCTATCTATCTATCTATCTATCTATCTATCTATCTATCTATCTATCTGGCCTGCCTGCCTGCCTGCCTGCCTGCCTGCCTGCAAATCTATCTATCTATCTATCTATCTATCTATCTATCTATCTATCTATCTATCTATCTATCTATCTATCTATCTATCTATCTATCTATCTATCTATCTATCTATCTATCTATCTATCTATCTATCTATCTAATCTATCTATCTATCTATCTATCTATCTATCTATCTATCTATCTATCTATCTGGCCTGCCTGCCTGCCTGCCTGCCTGCCTGCCTGCAAATCTATCTATCTATCTATCTATCTATCATCTATCTATCTATCTATCTATCTATCTATCTATCTATCTATCTATCTATCTATCTATCTATCTATCTATCTATCTATCTATCTATCTATCTATCTATCTATCTATCTATCTATCTATCTATCTATCTATCTATCTATCTATCTATCTATCTATCTATCTATCTATCTATCTATCTATCTATCTATCTATCTATCTATCTGGCCTGCCTACCTGCCTGCCTGCCTGCCTGCAAATCTATCTATCTATCTATCTATCTATCTATCTATCTATCTATCTATCTATCTATCTATCTATCATCTATCTATCTATCTATCTATCTATCTATCTATCTATCTATCTATCTATCTATCTATCTATCTATCTATCTATCTATCTATCTATCTATCTATCTATCTATCTATCTATCTATCTATCTATCTATCTATCTATCTGGCCAGCCTGCCTGCCTGCCTGCCTGCCTGCCTTCCTGCCTGCCTGCATATCTATCTATCTATCTATCTATCTATCTATCTATCTATCTATCTATCTATCTATCTATCTATCTATCTATCTATCTATCTATCTATCTATCTATCTATCTATCTATCTATCTATCTATCTATCTATCTATCTATCTATCTATCTATCTATCTATCTATCTATCTATCTATCTATCTTTCTATCTGGCCTGCCTGCCTGCCTGCCTGCCTGCAAATCTATCTATCTATCTATCTATCTATCTATCTATCTATCTATCTATCTATCTATCTATCTATCTATCTATCTATCTATCTATCTATCTATCTATCTATCTATCTATCTATCTATCTATCTATCTATCTATCTATCTATCTATCTATCTATCTATCTATCTATCTATCTATCTATCTATCTATCTATCTATCTATCTATCTATCTATCTATCTATCTATCTATCTATCTATCTATCTATCTATCTATCTATCTATCTATCTATCTATCTATCTATCTATCTATCTATCTATCTATCTATCTATCTATCTATCTATCTATCTATCTATCTATCTATCTATCTATCTTTCTATCTGGCCTGCCTGCCTGCCTGCCTGCCTGCAATCTATCTATCTATCTATCTATCTATCTATCTATCTATCTATCTATCTATCTATCTATCTATCTATCTATCTATCTATCTATCTATCTATCTATCTATCTATCTATCTATCTATCTATCTATCTATCTATCTATCTATCTATCTATCTATCTATCTATCTATCTATCTATCTATCTATCTATCTATCTATCTATCTATCTATCTATCTATCTATCTATCTATCTATCTATCTATCTATCTATCTATCTATCTGGCCAGCCTGCCTGCCTGCCTGCCTGCCTTCCTGCCTTCCTGCCTGCCTGCATATCTATCTATCTATCTATCTATCTATCTATCTATCTATCTATCTATCTATCTATCTATCTATCTATCTATCTATCTATCTATCTATCTATCTATCTATCTATCTATCTATCTATCTATCTATCTATCTATCTATCTATCTATCTATCTATCTATCTGGCCAGCCTGCCTGCCTGCCTGCCTGCCTGCCTTCCTGCCTTCCTGCCTGCCTGCATATCTATCTATCTATCTATCTATCTATCTATCTATCTATCTATCTATCTATCTATCTATCTATCTATCTATCTATCTATCTATCTATCTATCTATCTAATCTATCTATCTATCTATCTATCTATCTATCTATCTATCTATCTATCTATCTGGCCTGCCTGCCTGCCTGCCTGCCTGCCTGCCTGCAAATCTATCTATCTATCTATCTATCTATCTATCTATCTATCTATCTATCTATCTATCTATCTATCTATCTATCTATCTATCTATCTATCTATCTATCTATCTATCTATCTATCTATCTATCTATCTAATCTATCTATCTATCTATCTATCTATCTATCTATCTATCTATCTATCTATCTGGCCTGCCTGCCTGCCTGCCTGCCTGCCTGCCTGCAAATCTATCTATCTATCTATCTATCTATCATCTATCTATCTATCTATCTATCTATCTATCTATCTATCTATCTATCTATCTATCTATCTATCTATCTATCTATCTATCTATCTATCTATCTATCTATCTATCTATCTATCTATCTATCTATCTATCTATCTATCTATCTATCTATCTATCTATCTATCTATCTATCTATCTATCTATCTATCTATCTGGCCTGCCTGCCTGCCTGCCTGCCTGCCTGCCTTCCTGCCTGCCTGCATATCTATCTATCTATCTATCTATCTATCTATCTATCTATCTATCTATCTATCTATCTATCTATCTATCTATCTATCTATCTATCTATCTATCTATCTATCTATCTATCTATCTATCTATCTATCTATCTATCTATCTATCTATCTATCTATCTATCTATCTTTCTATCTGGCCTGCCTGCCTGCCTGCCTGCCTGCAAATCTATCTATCTATCTATCTATCTATCTATCTATCTATCTATCTATCTATCTATCTATCTATCTATCTATCTATCTATCTATCTATCTATCTATCTATCTATCTATCTATCTATCTATCTATCTATCTATCTATCTATCTATCTATCTATCTATCTATCTATCTATCTATCTATCTATCTATCTATCTATCTATCTATCTATCTATCTATCTATCTATCTATCTATCTATCTATCTATCTATCTATCTATCTATCTATCTATCTATCTATCTATCTATCTATCTATCTATCTATCTATCTATCTATCTATCTATCTATCTATCTATCTATCTATCTATCTATCTATCTATCTATCTATCTATCTATCTATCTATCTATCTATCTATCTATCTATCTATCTATCTATCTATCTATCTTTCTATCTGGCCTGCCTGCCTGCCTGCCTGCCTGCAAATCTATCTATCTATCTAACTATCTATCTATCTATCTATCTATCTATCTATCTATCTATCTATCTATCTATCTATCTATCTATCTATCTATCTATCTATCTATCTATCTATCTATCTATCTATCTATCTATCTATCTATCTATCTATCTATCTATCTATCTATCTATCTATCTATCTATCTATCTATCTATCTATCTATCTATCTATCTATCTATCTATCTATCTATCTATCTATCTATCTATCTATCTATCTATCTATCTATCTATCTATCTATCTATCTATCTATCTATCTATCTATCTATCTATCTATCTATCTATCTATCTATCTATCTATCTATCTATCTATCTATCTATCTATCTATCTATCTATCTATCTATCTATCTATCTATCTATCTATCTATCTATCTATCTATCTATCTATCTATCTATCTATCTATCTATCTATCTATCTATCTATCTATCTATCTTTCTATCTGGCCAGCCTGCCTGCCTGCCTGCCTGCCTGCCTGCAAATCTATCTATCTATCTATCTATCATCTATCTATCTATCTATCTATCTATCTATCTATCTATCTATCTATCTATCTATCTATCTATCTATCTATCTATCTATCTATCTAATCTATCTATCTATCTATCTATCTATCTGGCCTGCCTGCCTGCCTGCCTGCCTGCCTGCCTGCAAATCTATCTATCTATCTATCTATCTATCTATCTATCTATCTATCATCTATCTATCTATCTATCTATCTATCTATCTATCTATCTATCTATCTATCTATCTATCTATCTATCTATCTATCTATCTATCTATCTATCTATCTATCTATCTATCTATCTATCTTTCTATCTGGCCTGCCTGCCTGCCTGCCTGCCTGCCTGCAAATCTATCTATCTATCTATCATCTATCTATCTATCTATCTATCTATCTATCTATCTATCTATCTATCTATCTATCTATCTATCTATCTATCTATCTATCATCTATCTATCTATCTATCTATCTATCTATCTATCTATCTATCTATCTATCTATCTATCTATCTATCTATCTATCTATCTATCTATCTATCTATCTATCTATCTATCTTTCTATCTGGCCTGCCTGCCTGCCTGCCTGCCTGCCTGCAAATCTATCTATCTATCTATCTATCATCTATCTATCTATCTATCTATCTATCTATCTATCTATCTGTCTGTCTGTCTGTCTGTCTGTCTGTCTGTCTGTCTGTCTGTCTGTCTGTCTGTCTGTCTGTCTGTCTGTCTGTCTGTCTGTCTGTCTGTCTGTCTGTCTTTCCGTCCATCCGTACGTCTCTATCTATCTATCTATCTATCTATCTATCTATCTATCTATCTATCTATCTATCTATCTATCTATCTATCTATCTATCTATCTATCTATCTATCTATCTATCTATCTGGCCAGCCTGCCTGCCTGCCTGCCTGCCTTCCTGCCTTCCTGCCTGCCTGCATATCTATCTATCTATCTATCTATCTATCTATCTATCTATCTATCTATCTATCTATCTATCTATCTATCTATCTATCTATCTATCTATCTATCTATCTATCTATCTATCTATCTATCTATCTATCTATCTATCTATCTATCTATCTATCTATCTATCTATCTATCTATCTATCTATCTATCTATCTATCTATCTATCTATCTATCTGGCCAGCCTGCCTGCCTGCCTGCCTGCCTGCCTTCCTGCCTTCCTGCCTGCCTGCATATCTATCTATCTATCTATCTATCTATCTATCTATCTATCTATCTATCTATCTATCTATCTATCTATCTATCTATCTATCTATCTATCTAATCTATCTATCTATCTATCTATCTATCTATCTATCTATCTATCTGGCCTGCCTGCCTGCCTGCCTGCCTGCCTGCCTGCAAATCTATCTATCTATCTATCTATCTATCTATCTATCTATCTATCTATCTATCTATCTATCTATCTATCTATCTATCTATCTTTCTATCTGGCCAGCCTGCCTGCCTGCCTGCCTGCCTGCCTGCAAATCTATCTATCTATCTATCTATCATCTATCTATCTATCTATCTATCTATCTATCTATCTATCTATCTATCTATCTATCTATCTATCTATCTATCTATCTATCTATCTAATCTATCTATCTATCTATCTATCTATCTGGCCTGCCTGCCTGCCTGCCTGCCTGCCTGCCTGCAAATCTATCTATCTATCTATCTATCTATCTATCTATCTATCTATCTATCTATCTATCATCTATCTATCTATCTATCTATCTATCTATCTATCTATCTATCTATCTATCTATCTATCTATCTATCTATCTATCTATCTATCTATCTATCTATCTATCTATCTTTCTATCTGGCCTGCCTGCCTGCCTGCCTGCCTGCCTGCAAATCTATCTATCTATCTATCATCTATCTATCTATCTATCTATCTATCTATCTATCTATCTATCTATCTATCTATCTATCTATCTATCTATCTATCTATCATCTATCTATCTATCTATCTATCTATCTATCTATCTATCTATCTATCTATCTATCTATCTATCTATCTATCTATCTATCTATCTATCTATCTTTCTATCTGGCCTGCCTGCCTGCCTGCCTGCCTGCAAATCTATCTATCTATCTATCTATCATCTATCTATCTATCTATCTATCTATCTATCTGTCTGTCTGTCTGTCTGTCTGTCTGTCTGTCTGTCTGTCTGTCTGTCTGTCTGTCTGTCTGTCTGTCTGTCTGTCTGTCTGTCTGTCTGTCTGTCTGTCTTTCCGTCCATCCGTACGTCTCTATCTATCTATCTATCTATCTATCTATCTATCTATCTATCTATCTATCTATCTATCTATCTATCTATCTATCTATCTATCTATCTATCTATCTATCTATCTATCTATCTATCTATCTATCTATCTATCTATCTGGCCAGCCTGCCTGCCTGCCTGCCTGCCTTCCTGCCTTCCTGCCTGCCTGCATATCTATCTATCTATCTATCTATCTATCTATCTATCTATCTATCTATCTATCTATCTATCTATCTATCTATCTATCTATCTATCTATCTATCTATCTATCTATCTATCTATCTATCTATCTATCTATCTATCTATCTATCTATCTATCTATCTATCTATCTATCTATCTATCTGGCCAGCCTGCCTGCCTGCCTGCCTGCCTGCCTTCCTGCCTTCCTGCCTGCCTGCATATCTATCTATCTATCTATCTATCTATCTATCTATCTATCTATCTATCTATCTATCTATCTATCTATCTATCTATCTATCTATCTATCTATCTAATCTATCTATCTATCTATCTATCTATCTATCTATCTATCTATCTATCTATCTGGCCTGCCTGCCTGCCTGCCTGCCTGCCTGCCTGCAAATCTATCTATCTATCTATCTATCTATCTATCTATCTATCTATCTATCTATCTATCTATCTATCTATCTATCTATCTATCTATCTATCTATCTATCTATCTATCTATCTATCTATCTAATCTATCTATCTATCTATCTATCTATCTATCTATCTATCTATCTATCTGGCCTGCCTGCCTGCCTGCCTGCCTGCCTGCCTGCAAATCTATCTATCTATCTATCTATCTATCATCTATCTATCTATCTATCTATCTATCTATCTATCTATCTATCTATCTATCTATCTATCTATCTATCTATCTATCTATCTATCTATCTATCTATCTATCTATCTATCTATCTATCTATCTATCTATCTATCTATCTATCTATCTATCTATCTATCTATCTATCTATCTATCTATCTGGCCTGCCTACCTGCCTGCCTGCCTGCCTGCAAATCTATCTATCTATCTATCTATCTATCTATCTATCTATCTATCTATCTATCTATCTATCTATCATCTATCTATCTATCTATCTATCTATCTATCTATCTATCTATCTATCTATCTATCTATCTATCTATCTATCTATCTATCTATCTATCTATCTATCTATCTATCTATCTATCTATCTATCTATCTATCTATCTATCTATCTATCTATCTGGCCAGCCTGCCTGCCTGCCTGCCTGCCTGCCTTCCTGCCTGCCTGCATATCTATCTATCTATCTATCTATCTATCTATCTATCTATCTATCTATCTATCTATCTATCTATCTATCTATCTATCTATCTATCTATCTATCTATCTATCTATCTATCTATCTATCTATCTATCTATCTATCTATCTATCTATCTATCTTTCTATCTGGCCTGCCTGCCTGCCTGCCTGCCTGCAAATCTATCTATCTATCTATCTATCTATCTATCTATCTATCTATCTATCTATCTATCTATCTATCTATCTATCTATCTATCTATCTATCTATCTATCTATCTATCTATCTATCTATCTATCTATCTATCTATCTATCTATCTATCTATCTATCTATCTATCTATCTATCTATCTATCTATCTATCTATCTATCTATCTATCTATCTATCTAATCTATCTATCTATCTATCTATCTATCTATCTATCTATCTATCTATCTGGCCTGCCTGCCTGCCTGCCTGCCTGCCTGCCTGCAAATCTATCTATCTATCTATCTATCTATCATCTATCTATCTATCTATCTATCTATCTATCTATCTATCTATCTATCTATCTATCTATCTATCTATCTATCTATCTATCTATCTATCTATCTATCTATCTATCTATCTATCTATCTATCTATCTATCTATCTATCTATCTATCTATCTATCTATCTATCTATCTATCTATCTATCTATCTATCTATCTATCTATCTATCTATCTATCTGGCCTGCCTACCTGCCTGCCTGCCTGCCTGCAAATCTATCTATCTATCTATCTATCTATCTATCTATCTATCTATCTATCTATCTATCTATCTATCATCTATCTATCTATCTATCTATCTATCTATCTATCTATCTATCTATCTATCTATCTATCTATCTATCTATCTATCTATCTGGCCAGCCTGCCTGCCTGCCTGCCTGCCTGCCTTCCTGCCTTCCTGCCTGCCTGCATATCTATCTATCTATCTATCTATCTATCTATCTATCTATCTATCTATCTATCTATCTATCTATCTATCTATCTATCTATCTATCTATCTATCTAATCTATCTATCTATCTATCTATCTATCTATCTATCTATCTATCTATCTGGCCTGCCTGCCTGCCTGCCTGCCTGCCTGCAAATCTATCTATCTATCTATCTATCTATCTATCTATCTATCTATCTATCTATCTATCTATCTATCTATCTATCTATCTATCTATCTATCTATCTATCTATCTATCTATCTATCTATCTAATCTATCTATCTATCTATCTATCTATCTATCTATCTATCTATCTATCTGGCCTGCCTGCCTGCCTGCCTGCCTGCCTGCCTGCAAATCTATCTATCTATCTATCTATCTATCATCTATCTATCTATCTATCTATCTATCTATCTATCTATCTATCTATCTATCTATCTATCTATCTATCTATCTATCTATCTATCTATCTATCTATCTATCTATCTATCTATCTATCTATCTATCTATCTATCTATCTATCTATCTATCTATCTATCTATCTATCTATCTATCTGGCCTGCCTACCTGCCTGCCTGCCTGCCTGCAAATCTATCTATCTATCTATCTATCTATCTATCTATCTATCTATCTATCTATCTATCTATCATCTATCTATCTATCTATCTATCTATCTATCTATCTATCTATCTATCTATCTATCTATCTATCTATCTATCTATCTATCTATCTATCTATCTATCTATCTATCTATCTATCTATCTATCTATCTATCTATCTATCTATCTATCTATCTATCTGGCCAGCCTGCCTGCCTGCCTGCCTGCCTGCCTTCCTGCCTGCCTGCATATCTATCTATCTATCTATCTATCTATCTATCTATCTATCTATCTATCTATCTATCTATCTATCTATCTATCTATCTATCTATCTATCTATCTATCTATCTATCTATCTATCTATCTATCTTTCTATCTGGCCTGCCTGCCTGCCTGCCTGCCTGCAAATCTATCTATCTATCTATCTATCTATCTATCTATCTATCTATCTATCTATCTATCTATCTATCTATCTATCTATCTATCTATCTATCTATCTATCTATCTATCTATCTATCTATCTATCTATCTATCTATCTATCTATCTATCTATCTATCTATCTATCTATCTATCTATCTATCTATCTATCTATCTATCTATCTATCTATCTATCTATCTATCTATCTATCTATCTATCTATCTATCTATCTATCTATCTATCTATCTATCTATCTATCTATCTATCTATCTATCTATCTATCTATCTATCTATCTATCTATCTATCTATCTATCTATCTATCTATCTATCTATCTATCTATCTATCTATCTATCTATCTATCTATCTATCTATCTATCTATCTATCTATCTATCTATCTATCTATCTATCTATCTATCTATCTATCTATCTATCTATCTATCTATCTATCTATCTATCTATCTATCTATCTATCTATCTATCTATCTATCTATCTATCTATCTATCTATCTATCTATCTATCTATCTATCTATCTATCTATCTATCTATCTATCTATCTATCTATCTATCTATCTATCTATCTATCTATCTATCTATCTATCTATCTATCTATCTATCTATCTATCTATCTATCTATCTATCTGGCCAGCCTGCCTGCCTGCCTGCCTGCCTTCCTGCCTTCCTGCCTGCCTGCATATCTATCTATCTATCTATCTATCTATCTATCTATCTATCTATCTATCTATCTATCTATCTATCTATCTATCTATCTATCTATCTATCTATCTATCTATCTATCTATCTATCTATCTATCTATCTATCTATCTATCTATCTATCTATCTATCTATCTATCTATCTATCTATCTGGCCAGCCTGCCTGCCTGCCTGCCTGCCTGCCTTCCTGCCTTCCTGCCTGCCTGCATATCTATCTATCTATCTATCTATCTATCTATCTATCTATCTATCTATCTATCTATCTATCTATCTATCTATCTATCTAATCTATCTATCTATCTATCTATCTATCTATCTATCTATCTATCTATCTATCTATCTGGCCTGCCTGCCTGCCTGCCTGCCTGCCTGCCTGCAAATCTATCTATCTATCTATCTATCTATCTATCTATCTATCTATCTATCTATCTATCTATCTATCTATCTATCTATCTATCTATCTATCTATCTATCTATCTATCTAATCTATCTATCTATCTATCTATCTATCTATCTATCTATCTATCTATCTATCTGGCCTGCCTGCCTGCCTGCCTGCCTGCCTGCCTGCAAATCTATCTATCTATCTATCTATCTATCATCTATCTATCTATCTATCTATCTATCTATCTATCTATCTATCTATCTATCTATCTATCTATCTATCTATCTATCTATCTATCTATCTATCTATCTATCTATCTATCTATCTATCTATCTATCTATCTATCTATCTATCTATCTATCTATCTATCTATCTATCTATCTATCTATCTATCTATCTATCTGGCCTGCCTACCTGCCTGCCTGCCTGCCTGCAAATCTATCTATCTATCTATCTATCTATCTATCTATCTATCTATCTATCTATCTATCTATCTATCTATCATCTATCTATCTATCTATCTATCTATCTATCTATCTATCTATCTATCTATCTATCTATCTATCTATCTATCTATCTATCTATCTATCTATCTATCTATCTATCTATCTATCTATCTATCTATCTGGCCAGCCTGCCTGCCTGCCTGCCTGCCTGCCTTCCTGCCTGCCTGCATATCTATCTATCTATCTATCTATCTATCTATCTATCTATCTATCTATCTATCTATCTATCTATCTATCTATCTATCTATCTATCTATCTATCTATCTATCTATCTATCTATCTATCTATCTATCTATCTTTCTATCTGGCCTGCCTGCCTGCCTGCCTGCCTGCAAATCTATCTATCTATCTATCTATCTATCTATCTATCTATCTATCTATCTATCTATCTATCTATCTATCTATCTATCTATCTATCTATCTATCTATCTATCTATCTATCTATCTATCTATCTATCTATCTATCTATCTATCTATCTATCTATCTATCTATCTATCTATCTATCTATCTATCTATCTATCTATCTATCTATCTATCTATCTATCTATCTATCTATCTATCTATCTATCTATCTATCTATCTATCTATCTATCTATCTATCTATCTATCTATCTATCTATCTATCTATCTATCTATCTATCTATCTATCTATCTATCTATCTATCTATCTATCTATCTATCTTTCTATCTGGCCTGCCTGCCTGCCTGCCTGCCTGCAAATCTATCTATCTATCTATCTATCTATCTATCTATCTATCTATCTATCTATCTATCTATCTATCTATCTATCTATCTATCTATCTATCTATCTATCTATCTATCTATCTATCTATCTATCTATCTATCTATCTATCTATCTATCTATCTATCTATCTATCTATCTATCTATCTATCTATCTATCTATCTATCTATCTATCTATCTATCTATCTATCTATCTATCTATCTATCTATCTATCTATCTATCTATCTATCTATCTATCTATCTATCTATCTATCTATCTATCTATCTATCTATCTATCTATCTATCTATCTATCTATCTATCTATCTATCTATCTATCTATCTATCTATCTATCTATCTATCTATCTATCTATCTATCTATCTATCTATCTATCTATCTATCTATCTATCTATCTATCTATCTATCTATCTATCTATCTATCTATCTATCTATCTATCTATCTATCTATCTATCTATCTATCTATCTATCTATCTATCTATCTATCTATCTATCTATCTATCTATCTATCTATCTATCTATCTATCTATCTATCTATCTATCTATCTATCTATCTATCTATCTATCTATCTATCTATCTATCTATCTATCTATCTATCTATCTATCTATCTATCTATCTATCTATCTATCTATCTATCTATCTATCTATCTATCTATCTATCTATCTATCTATCTATCTATCTATCTATCTATCTATCTATCTATCTGGCCAGCCTGCCTGCCTGCCTGCCTGCCTGCCTGCCTTCCTGCCTGCCTGCATATCTATCTATCTATCTATCTATCTATCTATCTATCTATCTATCTATCTATCTATCTATCTATCTATCTATCTATCTATCTATCTATCTATCTATCTATCTATCTATCTATCTATCTATCTATCTATCTATCTATCTATCTTTCTATCTGGCCTGCCTGCCTGCCTGCCTGCCTGCCTGCAAATCTATCTATCTATCTATCTATCTATCATCTATCATCTATCTATCTATCTATCTATCTATCTATCTATCTATCTATCTATCTATCTATCTATCTATCTATCTATCTATCTATCTATCTATCTATCTATCTATCTATCTATCTATCTATCTATCTATCTATCTATCTATCTATCTATCTATCTATCTATCTATCTATCTATCTATCTATCTATCTATCTATCTATCTATCTATCTATCTATCTATCTATCTATCTATCTATCTATCTATCTATCTATCTATCTATCTAGCCAGCCTGCCTGCCTGCCTGCCTGCCTGCCTGCCTGCCTTCCTGCCTTCCTGCCTGCCTGCATATCTATCTATCTATCTATCTATCTATCTATCTATCTATCTATCTATCTATCTATCTATCTATCTATCTATCTATCTATCTATCTATCTATCTGGCCAGCCTGCCTGCCTGCCTGCCTGCCTGCCTCCCTTCCTGCCTGCCTGCATATCTATCTATCTATCTATCTATCTATCTATCTATCTATCTATCTATCTATCTATCTATCTATCTATCTATCTATCTATCTATCTATCTATCTATCATCTATCTATCTATCTATCTATCTATCTATCTATCTATCTATCTATCTATCTATCTATCTATCTATCTATCTATCTATCTATCTATCTATCTATCTATCTATCTATCTATCTATCTATCTATCTATCTTTCTATCTGGCCAGCCTGCCTGCCTGCCTGCCTGCCTGCCTGCAAATCTATCTATCTATCTATCTATCTATCATCTATCTATCTATCTATCTATCTATCTATCTATCTATCTATCTATCTATCTATCTATCTATCTATCTATCTATCTATCTATCTATCTATCTAATCTATCTATCTATCTATCTATCTATCTGGCCTGCCTGCCTGCCTGCCTGCCTGCCTGCCTGCAAATCTATCTATCTATCTATCTATCTATCTATCTATCTATCATCTATCTATCTATCTATCTATCTATCTATCTATCTATCTATCTATCTATCTATCTATCTATCTATCTATCTATCTATCTATCTATCTATCTATCTATCTATCTATCTATCTATCTATCTATCTTTCTATCTGGCCTGCCTGCCTGCCTGCCTGCCTGCCTGCAAATCTATCTATCTATCTATCATCTATCTATCTATCTATCTATCTATCTATCTATCTATCTATCTATCTATCTATCTATCTATCTATCTATCATCTATCTATCTATCTATCTATCTATCTATCTATCTATCTATCTATCTATCTATCTATCTATCTATCTATCTATCTATCTATCTATCTATCTATCTATCTATCTATCTATCTATCTATCTATCTATCTTTCTATCTGGCCTGCCTGCCTGCCTGCCTGCCTGCCTGCAAATCTATCTATCTATCTATCATCTATCTATCTATCTATCTATCTGTCTGTCTGTCTGTCTGTCTGTCTGTCTGTCTGTCTGTCTGTCTGTCTGTCTGTCTGTCTGTCTGTCTGTCTGTCTGTCTGTCTGTCTGTCTGTCTTTCCGTCCATCCGTACGTCTCTATCTATCTATCTATCTATCTATCTATCTATCTATCTATCTATCTATCTATCTATCTATCTATCTATCTATCTATCTATCTATCTATCTATCTATCTATCTATCTATCTATCTATCTATCTATCTATCTATCTGGCCAGCCTGCCTGCCTGCCTGCCTGCCTTCCTGCCTTCCTGCCTGCCTGCATATCTATCTATCTATCTATCTATCTATCTATCTATCTATCTATCTATCTATCTATCTATCTATCTATCTATCTATCTATCTATCTATCTATCTATCTATCTATCTATCTATCTATCTATCTATCTATCTATCTATCTATCTATCTATCTATCTATCTATCTATCTATCTATCTATCTATCTATCTATCTATCTATCTATCTATCTATCTATCTATCTATCTATCTATCTATCTATCTATCTATCTATCTATCTATCTTTCTATCTGGCCTGCCTGCCTGCCTGCCTGCCTGCCTGCCTGCCTGCCTGCAAATAAATCAATCTATCTATCTATCTATCTATCTATCTATCTATCTATCTATCTATCTATCTATCTATCTATCTATCTATCTATCTATCTATCTATCTATCTATCTATCTATCTATCTATCTATCTATCTATCTATCTATCTATCTATCTATCTATCTTTCTATCTGGCCTGCCTGCCTCCCTGCCTGCCTGCCTGCCTGCCTGCCTGCCTGCAAATAAATCTATCTATCTATCTATCTATCTATCTGTCTGTCTGTCTGTCTGTCTGTCTGTCTGTCTGTCTGTCTGTCTGTCTGTCTGTCTGTCTGTCTTTCCGTCCGTCCGTACGTCTCTATCTATCTATCTATCTATCTATCTATCTATCTATCTATCTATCTATCTATCTATCTATCTATCTATCTATCTATCTATCTATCTATCTATCTATCTATCTATCTATCTATCTATCTATCTATCTATCTATCTATCTGGCCAGCCTGCCTGCCTGCCTGCCTGCCTGCCTGCCTTCCTGCCTTCCTGCCTGCCTGCATATCTATCTATCTATCTATCTATCTATCTATCTATCTATCTATCTATCTATCTATCTATCTATCTATCTATCTATCTATCTATCTATCTATCTATCTATCTATCTATCTATCTATCTATCTATCTATCTATCTATCTAATCTATCTATCTATCTATCTGGCTGGCTGGCTGGCTGGCTGGCTGGCTGGCTGGCTGTCTGTCTGTCTGTCTGTCTGTCTGTCTGTCTGTCTGTCTGTCTGTCTGTCTGTCTGT
>CM077650.1:4699469-4706969 GCA_039707465.1 Rhabdophis nuchalis
ATATGAAGCCGCTGGGTGAGATCATCCGTGGTTTTGGGGTGGGATATCATCTGTACGCTGATGATACTCAGTTGTACCTATCCACCCCAGACCACCCCAACGATGCCGTCGAGGTTATGTCCCGGTGCTTGGAAGCCGTACGGATCTGGATGGGTGGTAACAAACTCAGGCTCAACCCGTCCAAGACTGAGTGGCTGTGGCTTCCGGCGCCTCGGTTCAGCCAGATTATTCCAACTCTGGCCATTGGGGGCGAAACACCGGCCCCCGTGGAGAGGGCGCGCAATTTGGGTGTCCTCCTGGATTCCCGGCTGTCTATGGAAGATCATGTGGCAGCCGTGGCCAGGGGGGCGTTTCATCAGGTTCGCCTGATGCGCCAATTGCGCCCCTTACTGGACCGAGGTGCCTTACGCACAGTCACTCAAGCACTCATCACCTCTCGACTCGACTACTGTAATGCTCTCTACATGGGGCTCCCCTTGAGGTGCACCCGAAAGCTGCAGCTAGTCCAGAACGCAGCCGCGCGGGTGATTACGGGAGCGCCTAGACACTCCCACATAACACCTATCCTGCGCAAGCTGCACTGGCTTCCTGTGGTCTTTCGGGTGCGCTTCAAGGTTTTAACGACCATCTTTAAAGCGCTCCATGGCTCGGGGCCTAGTTATATGCGAGACCGCCTCCTGCCCCATACATCCCTCAGACCGATACGCTCCCACAGAGAGGGCCTCCTCAGGGTGCCGTCGGCTGGACAATGCCGACTGGCGACACCCAGGGGGAGATGAAGTCTGCGCACGCGCGAAAAATGGCGATCACGCCTTGATCAGGAGGAGACCCGGGGGTCGTTTTGCCTCCGGAGGGACGTTGCCAGCCCTCATTGCCCATCGTGGAGGGCTGGCCATGCAAGCTGACCCACTGGCCGTCACGCCGAGCCGCCCGGATTTAGAGGGCGAGCCTGGGCTGTGACGGGAGAGAGTGGAGACGCTGGGAGCGAGGGATGCGGCCAGAATCGGCCCTGCGGCCTAGAACGCCCCGGCCTAGAGCGTCCCGGCGTATCATGGCGTTGGGGGGCGAAGCCGGGACGCGGAAGAACTAGAGGGTCCGGCCGGAACATCTGAAGGGCCGGACCGAGCCGTGCCGGGAGGATTTTATTCAATCCGACCCGAGTGTGATCTTTCCGACCGGCCCAGGAGAGGAGGGGAGAGTGCTGCGGAAGCTGTGGATGGAAGGTTGGATGGCTGGAGGCGACGGACGGGAGGTGGAGTTGGTATGGAGAAATGGAAGAAGCTTGCGAGAGGAGAGATTGAAAGAGAGTGATATGAAGAGAGGAGAGAGGAGGAGAGAAAGAGGGGAAGGAGAGAATGAGGAGGAGATGGACTGGAGATGGATTGGAGATGGAGGAGAGATGGAGAGATGGATTGGAGAGGAAATGGTGATGGAAGGGAGATGGATTGACGATGGAGATGGAAGGAGTTGGAGATGGAGGAGAAAAGAAAGAAGAAGAAGGAGATTGAGAATGTGTAGAAGAAGGAGAATGGACTGAGAGAAGCCAAGCAGCCAGGTCGGAAACGGTGGAACAACGGCGCAGAAGGGCTCAGGAAGATCCAAAGTGAGTGCCTTGGACAGGAGGAAGTGAGCCGGGCCGGCACATGGCAGCATCTTTCATCAGGCCACACGACAGACCAACTAGTCGTGTGGCACTAGGTGCGGACTTGGGCCTGTGTGGCCGAGAAGAACAGTCGGCTGGGGTTTGTACAGGGACTAACCTTCGATCTGCCCATATGCAGGACCCCTAGACTGATAGACTAAGACCAACTGACTTTTTCCCTCCTGCCCCCCCTTAAGGTCATCTATTGCACTTTATTCACCTGTCACTTTATTGCTGCTCCTCTGGACTCTTAGCGGACTTGCTATTATCCCCCCGGACCTAGACGACTATCGGGGGTAACAAATGTATTCTAGGTGTGATCTCCTTTGCCTGCGGGAGTCTCCCCTCTCGCAGGCCTGGCCCCCTTATCTAACACGGGCCCACCTCGAAGATGGACTGATTGCTCCTGAGAGGTGGGCGAAGCGCAGACTAAGGGGGTTTTTATTTAAACATTTTATTCGACTTTTAGGGGGTTCCAGGGAGGGGGGGAGGGAGAGTCAGGTGGGGGTATGCCAAAAAGGGCCGGCAGGAAGCGGAAGTAGAGTAACGGAGGAGGGGGGAGGGGGGGTCGTTTCCACTGGGGTATTTTCCATCAATACGGTCTTGGGGAGGGGCAGGGGCGGTGGGAAGGGGGATGGACATCACCAGTTGGAGGACCGGGGCCGCTGGTTACGGGTGGTCACGCGCTCCAACTCCCCCTGTCCCCATCGCAGACTAGGTGGGCAAGAACCACAGACCCGGGGCCCTAGGCTGATGCTATGCAACGCCAGGTCCGTGGTACAAAAAGCCCCCCTCATCCATGACCTTGTGTCAGAGGGGGACCCGGACCTGGTAGGCATTACGGAAACCTGGTTGGGCCACGAGGGAGGACATCCCCTCGTAGAAATGTGCCCACCAGGATACCGAGCCTTCCATCAGCCTAGGGCCCTAGGGAGGGGTGGGGGGGTGGCGATTATGGTTAGGGAAGGTCTTGAGCCAAAGGAGACCATGATCCCTCAGACGACCGGGTGCGAGTCCCTCCTTGTGAAGTGGGGCCTTGGGAGGCAGTTGGGCGTGTTAGTTGTATACCTGGCTCCTCGCTATGCAACAACAGCCCTGCCCGAGCTCCTAGAGGTGATAGCCGAGGTGGCGGTTGAGACCCCCAGACTTTTAGTCATGGGGGACTTTAACCTGCCGTCGGCAGGCGAAACCTCTGGTGCAGCTCGGGAGTTCATGGCTTCCATGACAGCCATGGACCTGACCCAGGTAGTTTTAGGCCCTACTCACGAGGGCGGACACACCCTGGATCTCATCTTCGTCTCGGGACAGTGGAGTAGTGATCTGGGAATAGGGGATTTAGTCATCACACCCCTGTCATGGACAGATCACGCTCTCCTTCGGCTCGACTTTCCGATCGCTGCACCTCACTGCGGGGAGGCGGAACCGGACATTCCTATATGGTTCCGCCCCAGGCTCCTGATGGACCCGATAAGGTTCCAGAGGGAGCTTGGGCCAATTCCTGTGGACTTGCCCCGCGACTCGACTGAGGACCTAGTGGCTGCATGGTTAAGTGCGGCCACGGGGGCCTTGGACCGAGTTGCGCCCTTGCGGCCTCTCTTGCGGCGACGAACCACCTGGGCTCCTTGGTTTACCGAGGGGCTTAGGGAGATGAAGCGCCACAAGAGACGCCTAGAGAGCAGATGGAGATCTTCTCACTCCGAAGCCGACCGAACACTAGTGAGAGACCATATTAGGACTTACTTAGTGGCGATAAAAGTGGCCAAACGTGAGTATTGCGCCACTCTTATTGCATC
Organism: Rhabdophis nuchalis; assembly: GCA_039707465.1. Classification (NCBI taxonomy): domain Eukaryota; kingdom Metazoa; phylum Chordata; class Lepidosauria; order Squamata; family Natricidae; genus Rhabdophis; species Rhabdophis nuchalis. The sequence goes on from CM077650.1 coordinate 4,702,905, forward strand.
CGCAGATAACCGCCCTGCCGCCCTGTTTGGGGTGACCCGCTCCCTCCTTCAACAGAGGCCGCGGGAAGCCCCTTTACAGGGTCGAGCAGAGGAATTTGGGATTTATCTGCAGGAGAAAATCACTCGGATTCGGAACGAGCTACCCTCCATCGACAGTGGTCCAGTCGAGCAGGCCGAGGCTGTTCTTGTGACACCATCCTGGGAGGAGTTTGATTTTGTTACCACCGAGGATATGGACAAGCTGTCAAAGAGACTTAGGGCTACCACATGTTTATTGGACCCGTGTCCCTCCTGGCTTGTACTGGCATCCTGGGAGACGACACGAGGCTGGCTCCAGGGCATTGTCAACGCATCTTTGAGTGAGGGGTCCTTGCCTGCCGTCCTGAAAGAGGCGGTGGTGAGGCCCCTCCTCAAGAAGCCGTCCCTGGATCCAGCATTATTAGAGAACTATCGTCCCGTCTCCAACCTCCACTTTTTAGTGAAGGTTGTTGAGAGTGTGGTGGCCCAACAGTTTCCGCGACACTTGGAGGAAGTTGATTATCTAGACCCGCGCCAGTCCGGCTTCCGACCCGGGCACAGCACCGAGACGGCATTGGTCGCGTTGGTTGATGATCTCTGGAGGGCGCGGGATAGAGGATATTCCTCTATCCTAGTCCTATTAGACCTCTCAGCGGCTTTTGATACCATCGACCATGGTATCCTATTGCACCGACTGGGGAGGTTGGGGTTGGGAGGCACCGTTTTGCGGTGGTTCTCATCCTACCTCTCTGGTCGGTCGCAATATGTGTTGGCAGGGGGGCAGAGGTCGGCCTCGAGGTCCCTCATATGTGGGGTTCCTCAGGGGTCGGTCCTCTCGCCCTTACTGTTCAACACATATATGAAGCCGCTGGGTGAGATCATCCGTGGTTTTGGGGTGGGATATCATCTGTACGCTGATGATACTCAGTTGTACATATCCACCCCAGACCACCCCAACGATGCCGTCGAGGTTATGTCCCGGTGTTTGGAGGCCGTACGGATCTGGATGGGTGGTAACAAACTCAGGCTCAACCCGTCCAAGACTGAGTGGCTGTGGCTTCCGGCGCCCCGGTTCAGCCAGATTATTCCAACTCTGGCCATTGGGGGCGAAACACCGGCCCCCGTGGAGAGGGCGCGCAATTTGGGTGTCCTCCTGGATTCCCGGCTGTCTATGGAAGATCATGTGGCAGCCGTGGCCAGGGGGGCATTCCATCAGGTACGCCTGATGCGCCAATTGCGTCCCTTACTGGACCGGGGTGCCTTACGCACAGTCACTCAAGCACTCGTCACCTCTCGACTTGACTACTGTAATGCTCTCTACATGGGGCTCCCCTTGAGGTGCACCCGAAAGCTGCAGCTAGTCCAGAACGCAGCCGCGCGGGTGATTACGGGAGCGCCTAGACACTCCCACATAACACCTATCCTGCGCGAGCTGCACTGGCTCCCTGTGGTCTTTCGGGTGCGCTTCAAGGTTTTAACGACCATCTTTAAAGCGCTCCATGGCTCGGGGCCTAGTTATATGCGAGACCGCCTCCTGCCCCATACATCCCTCAGACCGATACGCTCCCACAGAGAGGGCCTCCTCAGGGTGCCGTCGGCTGGACAATGCCGACTGGCGACACCCAGGGGAAGAGCCTTCTCTGTGGCGGGCCCTGCCCTTTGGAACGACCTACCCCCTGAACTCCGCACCATCTCTGACCTCCGCCTCTTCCGCAAGTGTCTGAAGACACACCTATTCCATCTAGCCGGCCTAGCATAACCCCCATTACTGACTCTTAGATAGTTTTAAATTTGGGTTTTTTAAATTCGGTTTTTAGCGCAGGGTCTATTAGAATAAGTTTTTTAAAATTTTATATGTTTTATATGTGTTTTAACATCCCTGTGCGCCGCCCTGGGTCCGTTTGGAGAAGGGCGGGGTATAAATTTAATAAAAAAAAATAAAAAAAAAATAGCCTTCTCTGTGGCGGGCCCAGCCCTCTGGAATGACTTACCCCCTGAACTCCGCACCATCTCCGACCTCCGCCTCTTCCGCAAGTGTCTGAAGACACACCTATTTCATCTAGCCGGCCTAGCGTAACCTCCATACTGACAATTAGATAGTTTTTAAACCTGGGATTTTAATTCGGTTTTAGCGCAGGGTCTATTTATTAGAATAAGTATTTTAAATTTCATATATTTTATATATTTTGTATGTATTTTAACATCCCTGTGCGCCGCCCTGGGTCCTAACAAGGAGAAGGGCGGGGTATAAATTTAATAAAATAAAATAAAAATAATAAATATCTATCTATCTATCATCAGTTCATTCGTCTACCTATATATTATATTTGACTACCTACATATCTGTCTCTCTGTCTCTCTATCTATCATCTATCTATCTATCTATCTATCTATCTATCTATCTATCTATCTATCTATCTATCTATCTATCTATCTATCATCAGTTTATAAGTCTGTCTATCTATTCTATTTGACTAATTATCTATCTATCTATCTATCTATCTATCTATCTATCTATCTATCTATCTATCTATCTATCATCTATCTATCTATCTATCATCTATCTATCTATCTATCTATGTAACTATCTATCTATCTATATATGTAACTATCTATCATCAGTTCATTGGTCTGCCTATCTATTATATTTGACTACCTACATATCTGTCTCTCTGTCTATCTATCTATCTATCTATCTATCTATCTATCTATCTATCTATCTATCTATCTATCTATCTATCTATCATCTATCTATCATCAGTTTATAAGTCTGTCTATCTATTCTATTTGACTAATTACATATCTATCTATCTATCTATCTATCTATCTATCTATCTATCTATCTATCTATCTATCTATCTATCTATCTATCTATCTAACTATCTATCTATCTATCTATCTATCTATCTATCTATCTATCTATCTATCTATCTATCTATCTATCTATCTATCATCAGTTTATAAGTCTGTCTATCTATTCTATTTGACTAATTATCTATCTATCTATCTATCTATCTATCTATCTATCTATCTATCTATCTATCTATCTATCTATCTATCATCTATCTATCTATCTATCATCTATCTATCTATCTATCTATCTATCTATCTATCTATCTATCTATCTATCTATCTATCTATCTATCTATCTATCTATCTATGTAACTATCTATCTATCTATATATGTAACTATCTATCATCAGTTCATTGGTCTGCCTATCTATTATATTTGACTACCTACATATCTGTCTCTCTGTCTATCTATCTATCTATCTATCTATCTATCTATCTATCTATCTATCTATCTATCTATCTATCTATCTATCTATCTATCTATCATCTATCTATCATCAGTTTATAAGTCTGTCTATCTATTCTATTTGACTAATTACATATCTATCTATCTATCTATCTATCTATCTATCTATCTATCTATCTATCTATCTATCTATCTATCTATCTATCTATCATCAGTTTATAGGTCTACCTATCTATTATATTTGACTACCTATATATCTACCTGTCTTTCTGTCCGTCTATCTATCTATCTATCTATCTATCTATCTATCTATCTATCTATCTATCTATCTATCTATCTATCATCACCAGTTCATTGGTCTGCCTGTCTATTATATTTGACTACCTACATATCTGTCTGTCTGTCTGTCTGTCTGTCTGTTTGTCGGTCGGTCTGTCTGTCGGTCTGTCTGTCGGTCTGTCTGTCTATCTATCTATCTATCAACAATTTATAAGTCTGTCTATCTATTCTATTTGACTAATTATCTATCTATCTATCTGTCTGTCTGTCTGTCTGTCTGTCTGTCTGTCTATCTATGTATCATCTATCTATCTATCTATCTATCTATCTATCTATCTATCTATCTATCTATCTATCTATCTATCATCAGTTCATTCGTCTACCTATATATTATATTTGACTACCTACATATCTGTCTCTCTGTCTATCTATCTATCATCTATCTATCTATCTATCTATCTATCTATCTATCTATCTATGTATCTATCTATCTATCTATCTATCTATCT
>CM077650.1:4769469-4774469 GCA_039707465.1 Rhabdophis nuchalis
TATCTATCTCTCTATATATCTATCTATTTTTTACCTGCGGATGCGCGACATGGCGGTCGCGTTCTGAGGCTGGGAGAAGCCCGGGGGATAGTTTCACCCCCAGGAAGATGCCGCCAGCCCCCAGTTTCCATCGTCGAGGGCTGGCCTGGCAAGCCGAACTGCTCCTCGTCGCGCCGAGCCGCCCGAGGCTGAAGGGCGAGCTATCCGGGCGACAATGAGGAGCGAAGAAGAAACGGAGAGACGACTCGGCCTGTTTGCGGCCTAGAGCGTCCCGGCGCGGCCGGAAGGAAGAGAGGTAGGCCGCAAGCCGGGACGCGGAAGAAGATCAGCTGGCTGCGAGATGGGGCCAGGCCAGGAGAGTTACCATCGGGCCGCACGACCAGTGGCAGGTCGTGCGGTCCTACCCTGGCCTGTGCCCGAAATATCCCCATGTTCCGATCGGCGTGTTTGGCGAGGCTGCTCATAAGTGAGGCTGGATGGAAGAGAGAAGGTGAGAGAAGGTGCGGAGGCTTGGAAAGAAGGCGGAGGCTTGGAAGGAAGGTGGTGTCGGAGGAGTTGGAGGAAGGAGATGGAGAAGGAAGGAGAAGGAGAAAGAGAAAGAAAGAAATGGAGAAGGAGAAAGAAGGAATGGAGGAGAGAGAAAGAAGGAGAGAGAATGAGAGAGATGGAAGGAGTAATGGATGGAGATCGAGGATGTGTATGCTGGTTTGAGCAGTCTGGCATGGAACATCTGCAGCCAGATTGTGGATTGGTGGACCTGGCCGAGGACGACCCAGGAAGATCGTTAACATCTGAACATCTGGAGTGAGTGCACGGGGCTGGAGGAGGTGGCTGACAACATCTGGGCCTTTAGAGGGCAGTATTCTACATCAGGCCGCATGATGGACTAATTAGCCATGCGGCACTAAATACGAACTAAGCCCCTTTTGGTCGGAAGGACAGATGGATGGGGCCTGTAATGGGACTGGATTCGATCTCCCCATCCATAAGACTCTGGATTCTGACTTTACCCCCCACCCTGAAGAATATCCTTGCACTTACCCACTTTATTTGCTTTCGGACTTGTGTTTGTTGCCTTCCTGGACTTAGACTACCTCTGAGGTTTTTAACATGTACTCTAGGCGCGACCTCCTTGACCTGCGGGAGTCTCCCCTCTCGCAGGCCTGGCCCTCCTGTCTAACACGGGCCCACCTCGATGATGGATTGATTATTCCTAAGAGGTGGGCGAAGCGCAGGTTGAGGGGTTTTTTAGGGAGGTTTTTAATTAGGATTTTAGGGGGTTCCAGGGAGGAGGGTACAAACAGTCAGAAAGAGAGGGCCAGGCCAGCAGGCGACGGAGGGAAGCGGAAGGATCCGTGAGGGGGGGGGAAACACGAGTCGTTCCGACGGAGGGCATTCCCATTCAGAAGGTCGTGGGGAGAGGCAGGTCCGAGGGGAGGCAAGTTCCATCCTCCCGGTTGGGGACACGTGGCCGTTGGTTACAAACGGTCAGGTGTCACAACCCCCGCAGGCTAGGTGGTCAGGGAATACAGAGCCAGGGCCTGAGGCTGATGTTTTGCAACGCCAGGTCCGTTGTCAACAAAGCCCCCCTCATCCATGACCTCGTGTCAGAGGGGGAGCCGGACCTGGCAGGAATAGCGGAGACCTGGTTGGGCCACGAGGGTGGACTCCCCCTCGTTGAAATGTGCCCACCAGGCTACCGCGCTTTTCATCAGCCCCGGGCTCTAGGCAGGGGTGGTGGGGTAGCGGTCATTGTTAAGGAAGGTCTTGAGCCGAGAGAGACCATTGTGCCACAGACCACCGGTTGTGAGTCCCTCTGCGTGAAGTGGGGCCTAGGGAGGCAGTTGGGCTTGCTGGTTGTATACCTGGCTCCCCGCTATGTAGCAGCAGCCCTGCCCGAGCTCCTTGAGGTGATCGCTACGGTGGCAGTCGAGACCCCCAGACTTTTAGTCATGGGGGACTTTAATCTGCCATCGGTGGGCGAATCATCCGGGGTAGCTCGGGAGTTCATGGCTTCCATGACGGCCATGGACCTGACCCAAGTAATTCAAGGCCCCACCCACGAGGGTGGACATACACCGGATCTCATCTTTGTCTCTGGCCAATGGAAGAGTGATCTGGGTATAGGGGATATAGTCATCACGCCCTTGTCATGGTCAGACCACTCACTTCTCCGGCTCGACTTTCCAACCGCTACTCCCCACCGCGGGGAGGCGGAACCAGAGTCACCGATCTGGTTCCGCCCCAGGCGCCTTATGGACCCAGATGGGTTCCAGACGGTGCTTGGGCCACTTCCTGTACCCCTGACCCGCGCCCCGATGGAGGACCTCGTGGCCGCATGGAATACTGCGGCCACGGGAGCCTTGGATCGGGTCGCGCCCTTGCGGCCTCTCTTGTGGCGGTGAACCACCCTGGCCCCCTGGTTTACCGAGGAGCTGAGGGGGATGAAACGCCACAAGAGATGCCTAGAGAGAAGATGGAGGTCTACCCGATCTGAATCTGACCGGACACAGGTAAGAGCCCATTTACGGACTTACATTGTGGCGCTGAGAGTGGCCAAACGCCATCATTGTGCTACTCTCATAGCATCCGCAGACAACCGCCCTGCCGCCCTGTTTAGGGTGACCCGCTCCCTCCTTCAACAGAGGGTGCGGGAAGCCCCGCTACAGGGTAGAGCAGAGGAATTTGTGATTTTTCTGCAGGAGAAAATCGCTCAGATACAGAACGAGCTAGCCCCCATTGATGGCCCAGTGGGATGCCGCGAGGCAGATCTTGTCTGGGAGGAGTTTGACTCCGTTTCTTCCGAGGATATGGACAGGTTACGTGGGCGACTGCGAGCCACCACATGTTTATTGGACCCGTGTCCCTCCTGGCTTGTACTGGCATCCTGGGAGGTGACACGAGGCTGGCTCCAAGAGGTTGTCAACGCATCCTTAAGTGAGGGTTCCTTGCCTGCTTCCCTAAAAGAGGCTATGGTGAGGCCCCTCCTTAAGAAGCCCTCTTTGGATCCAGCTTTATTAAACAACTATCGTCCCGTCTCCAACCTTCCCTTTTTGGCGAAGGTTGTTGAGAGTGTGGTGGCACAACAGTTTCCCCGTCACCTGGAGGAAGTTGATTATCTAGACCCGCGCCAGTCCGGCTTTCGGCCCGGGCATAGCACCGAGACGGCATTGGTCGCGTTGGTGGATGATCTCTGGAGGGCCAGAGATGGGGGTTGTTCTTCCATCCTGGTCCTATTAGACCTCTCGGCGGCTTTCGATACCATCGACCATGGTATCCTATTGCATCGGCTGGGGGGGTTGGGGGTGGGAGGCACCGTTTTACGGTGGTTCTCCTCCTACCTCTCTGGCCGATCGCAATTTGTGTTGGCAGGAGAGCAGAGGTCGACCTCGAGACCCCTCACTTGTGGGGTGCCTCAGGGGTCGGTCCTCTCGCCTCTCCTGTTCAACACATATATGAAGCCGCTGGGTGAGATCATCCGTGGTTTTGGGGTAGAGTACCATCTTTACGCTGATGATACTCAGCTGTATATATCTACCCCAAACCACCCCAACGATGCCGTAGCGGTGATGTGCCAGTGCCTGGAAGCCGTGCGGATCTGGATGGGAAGTAACGGACTCAGACTCAACCCGACCAAGACCGAGTGGCTGTGGTTTCCGGCTACCCGATTCAACCAGCTAACTCCATCGCTGGCCATAGGGGGCGAACATCTTGCCCCTGTGGATGGGGTGCGCAATTTGGGTGTCCTCCTGGATGCCCGGCTGTCCATGGAAGATCAAGTGACAGCCGTGGCCAGGAGGGCGTTTTACCAGGTTCGCCTGGTTCGCCAATTGCGCCCCCTATTGGATCGGGACGCCCTTCGCACAGTCACTCATGCTCTCGTGACATCCCGACTGGACTATTGTAACTCTCTCTACATGGGGCTCCCCTTGAGGTGCACCCGGAGACTTCAGTTAGTCCAGAATGCAGCCGCGCGGGCAATTATGGGTGTTTCTAGATTCACCCACGTAACACCGCTCTTGCGCGAGCTGCACTGGCTGCCTGTCGTCTTCCGGCTGCGCTTCAAGGTGCTAGTTGTCATCTTCAAAGCGCTCCATGGCTCGGGACCTAGCTACCTGCGGGATCGGATCCTGCCCCATACATCCTCACGGCCGATTCGCTCGCACAGAGAGGGACTTCTCCGGGTGCCGTCCACTAGGCTTTGTCAGCGGGCGATGCCCAGGGGAAGGGCCTTCTCTGTGGCGGGCCCAGCCCTCTGGAACGACCTTCCCCCCGATATTAGAACAACCACGGACCTCCGCTCCTTCCGTCTGAAACTAAAAACACATCTTTTTCGCTTGGCCGGCCTAGGATAGTCTCTTCTGATTGTTTAGGGATTTTTAGTAAATATTTGGGAATTTTAGCGCAGGGTTTTCTGTTTAATATGCCTTTTAGTCAGTATTTATGTATGTTTATTGTTCTAAATTTTGTATTTTTTCTAACTTTTTAATTCCCTGTGCCCCGCCTCGAGTCCCTTCGGGGAGAGAGAGCGGGTAATAAATAAAAAATTATTATTATCTATCTATCTATCATCTATCTATCTATCTATCTATCTATCTATCTATCTATCTATCTATCTATCTATCTATCTATCTATCTATCTATCTATCTATCTATCTATCTATCTATCTATCTATCTATCTATCTATCTATCTACCTACCTACCTACCTACCTACCTACCTACCTACCTACCTACCTACCTATCTACCTATCTATCTATCTATCTAACTATCTATCACCAGTTTATAGGTCTGCCTATCTATTATATTTGACTACCTATATATCTACCTGTCTTTCTGTCCGTCTATCTACCCATCAATCAATTAATCTATCTATCTATCTATCTATCTATCTATCTATCTATCTATCTATCTATCTATCTATCTATCTATCTATCTATCTATCTATCATCTATGTATCTATCTATCTATCTATCTATCTATCAATCTATCTATCTATC